>CM057341.1:129287031-129320524 GCA_030015575.1 Agapanthus africanus
TAGGCCTCGTCTTTGCAACTCCACAAGGAGGGATAATGCGCTTCGCCTTCTCCTTAACAGAGCCGAGGACAAACAATGAAACTGAATACGAAGCTCTGATAGCGGGCCTCGAAATCGCCATCGACCTGGGAATTGAAGACCTCCTTATATACGGGGACTCTCAACTGGTTGTTAGTGTTAGTTATATGTATGCCCTAGAGGCCATTACTGTACATTGGATGTATATTGTAGTGGATGCTGGGACATATATAGGGAGGACTTTCATGCTCGACATGATAGTATGCTATCTGGTTGATCTTTACCTTAACGTGTACATAGATTGTCTCTTTATTACATGTTGGTAAAGCCCTTAGGATGTGTGCTTGACTACCTGGACTATGATGCGGATCATACTAGTGGGGAAAGGGTAGTCCATAAGTACATCCTTCAATGTCCCTAGTCGTAGGTATATCGAGACGGGGCATCGATATACCAGAGTAGACTAGCGTATACCTTCTCGACCCATACAGATGGGCGATGGATGATCCCATATCCATTGGTGTTTGACATCGGAGATGATATACGGGTGCTCAGTGGAGACTGGGTACACTGGACGGACTCGCCGAGAACTCCCAGATGGTATTATACCTCACGTCAGATGGCAGTTCTCAGGTGACACTTGTGCAGGTTAGTCTGTAGACCCGAGATCGTCATAGAGTCTTGTGTGATTCCCACTGTGCTTTGATTTCCATCTTACCACGTCCAAGAGGGCGTGCAAAACGGTGGTTTTTGGGTACAGTCCCGAATCACATGGAGGCAATGAGCGATAGGAGGGGATTCGTCTCTCCCGGTATAGGGGGTTGATGTTGCGCTGTGTTCGATTGGCTATAACAGGAAATCCCTGGCCAGGGTTGCTGAGATTTACTGGTAAGTGTTACCAGTAGTTTCTCGAATTGTTATAGACCTCATATCGACACGACTTATCGAGCTATTGGGGTCTGACGTTTACCACCCCTAGGCAAGATATGCGACATATCAGACGACGAGACCGGACTGTACGGTAGTGTTACTGGTTGGATTCACTGGAGAGTGAGCGGGCTTGCTCGTCGATCTTCTGATCGCTCAATACCCGGGTGGCCGTTACGTTTAGCAGACCGCTTGCGGCTTGTGGGTGTTTGATATGATCATCACCTGCTGCCGGCGTATTGACGAGTCTTTAGAGTCCTATACAGAGGTTTCCTGGTTCAAGCGAAACGAAATAGGAGCGCATATGAGATATGTGCGGGACCGAGAATAATGCATGTATGTGATACCGTATTCTATTCTTGCGATGAATGTGTCGTTTGGTTGTATGCGATATAACCTAATTATCGAATCAAGTATTGATTCAATAAGCCGATACATAGGATACTAGTCGGTTATATGCGATATGACCGGATCATTGAATCAAGTGTTGATTTAATGATTTAATGCATATTTATATATTTGATATATTACTTTGCATCAACTAGTATCGGTTTACTTAAGATGGATTTTCTCACTCGGATGTGCACATTGTATATGTGATATACTTTTTGTACACTAGATTGTATCATGTTTGATGATACATGTTTACTTGTGATTGTGTGAAGATTGAACCATGGTTAGATGAATGGCTAGGGTTATGATTATTTATTCATTCATTTATTTACATATTCATTTTGGAAATTATTTAAGGATGGTGGCTTATTTTGTTTTATGTTGAAGCTTCTTGAAGCTTTGATCAAGTCAACCATTCTTATCTCATCCTTAACCCTAACCATTCCAACTAACCTTGGTTTAATCTCTACACTTGACCATGGTTTACATTATGATAAGTTTTCATTTTCTTTTGATTTTTAATTAACTTATCATAACATAATTCTTCTTCTTCTTCCTTTCTTCACTTGAAGAAAGCAAGCTCCATCAATGGTGATTGATGGAAATGAGTGAGAAATCCAATTCTAAAGTCTACCCACTTCCTATTTCTTCATCCTCTACCTCTTGCCAAGTAGTAGAGTGTGTTTCCTTCACAAGTTTTCATGACTTGGTGAAGGTGGAGCTTGATTTAGCGATGCCTCGACGTAGATCATCTTCGGCATGGACATCGACGACCTAGCTCGCCATTTCTCCGACGAAGCCGACGCTAGAGCCCGGGAATTCATTTGGACAGCGAGGGGACTTCGTTGCGGAGCTATGGAGGTGGAGCACCGGATCTACAAAGGTTGTATATCCGTATTCTCATAGTTAAGTGTTAACTAGTTTCATATTCGCCTAGAAATCTAGCCGACGATCCGTATTAGGGTTTCTCGGCACCCATAAATTTTTATATTGGCATGTTCGATGCCTTGTGAGACCTCACTAGAGTTCCTAGGAACCCTACAGTGGTATCAGAGCCTAGCTAGAGCCTTAGGCGAAGTCTAGACGGATTTTGAAGTCCGATCGAACCGAAACCCCAACCCTAAATTTCTCTCTGGACAATTTCTGAAATCTGGTCTTTTTCAAAATTAAAAATATGCAGAGAACACATCACAAACATCTAAGAGTTACTGTGAAATTCGACAGTCAAATTCCACTAAGGAGCCGCGTATCCGCGGCATGATCAATAGCTCATGCGGCGGTTCCGCAGCTGTACGGCCGTATTATTTAAAGTTGTTTGCACAGTAATTCTTAGTTTCCAGTGGTGCTTTTCCTGGGAATTTTTAATATTTTTTCTACAGTTGAGTTTTCTGGGGTTGTTTTGGGAGTTCGTATGTTCGATCGGATTATCAAACTGTGTCTATGTGTTTTCCGGATAAATTTTAGAATATGTTAAAAAGTTCGACCGGATATAAATACCCAATTTTTCCCCTGTCGGGAAATTTCCAAGTTTTGGATTTTTCCGTAGTTTAACGACGTTCTAAGTAGTGCAAGTAACGCGATGGACCCTCTAGAAGACAACAAACCTTAACTCGATTATGTGACCGTCTTGAACTGCCAAATGAACCTTCGGGTTTGGGGCAGTACGGCATGCCACATGTGAGGCGTTGGCTTGACCCTTCTACGGCTGGACCGTTGGTACTGAGGCACGAACTGAATGTTGTTAGACTTATTTCATGTGTTGAGCTGTTTCGGGAAAACTTGGGTGTTCGATTGTTCGATCGGAAAGTTTAACATTTTCTGTTTATCCGGAATGTGATACAACAATTGGAATTCACAAAAGTTATGTGATAACTGAATGAATATTATAAACATAGCAGTTTAGTCTCACTTGATCGGTTGCCACGGAATTTTGATGTGATCAAAAGTCCGTCGCAATCACGTAGCGTACGCGGATACTCGCCGGGTAAACTTAATAGACAGCTACACCCCATAGCCCCGACCAAGTGACTGTAGGAGAACCCCGTCGCCGAAAGCATCCGTTCGGGTGCTTGCGGCAGCGGTGTTCCGCCTTGGTGCACTTCGTCGACGGTATCGGGGGTGCGACTGTCTACTGAAGTTTGCGACGAGCATTCGATCAGATTTTCGGGAATCTTGTTGAATTGTCCGACTTTATATTGAAAAGTGTTTTCGATAATGAGACTAAAATGCGGGGTTTATAATTATTAGGCATGTGATGTCTAAGTAATTCATTTGATTAGGCATGCGATGTCTATGCAGATTGCGGATTCCAACTGTTGTAGTTTTACACTTTCTTTTCTGTGACCGTAAGTGTAATATGTGATATCGCCGGTTTCGTTGCCATATGTCAACGACAATTGGGATGCGCATATTTACTTATGTTGATGACATGTGATGTTATGTGTTGCTGGATATGTTATATTGGATCGTCGTATTTGAATAGCCGGGGGTTTTTATGTGAGATGAGTGTTTTTCATTTTCATTCATGTAAAAACTTGTATGTAATATTCTTTTATTGGGGCACTTCCAGGTTGCGGAAGTAGTCACCGTTTGTATATTATTTACTTTTCCGCACTAGGATAGACCCAAGGAGGAGGGCACAAGTAACCGGGTTCTGGGGTCCAGTGGGAGACCAACTCGAGGAGTCGAGTCCGGGTCTCCTAACTCTAGAGTTGGTAGGGTTGCTTGCCGCTCTCGTAGGGGTCTTGGGGTGTGGGTTTGGCTATTCATCACGACCGTGGAATCCGTGTTTTATACTGGCTCGTATTGAAAACACGGACGTCCTAGTATATCCAATATTTCATATGATTCTTCTGCTGTGATATCTGTGATGTGATCATGTGATGTTCTGTGATAGATACAGTATATAGTATATATGATATATTATATAGACATTACTTATGTTTTACACCCGTGCTAGCCCTGCCCTGCTCTACCGTTAGTTACCTAACCTAACGGTGCACGAGGGGACATCGAGGCGAATGCGGATGGCATAAGTGTACGTCGTATTTATTTGTGATGCTTAGGTACTTTAATGATGGGACTTCATTAATATGATTAATGAAATTAAAAGAAACCTAAGATGTTGTAGAATCGAATTTCAAAATAAAACAGGTAGCTACAGTTCTTGCTTTGCACAGCGGTATATGCGATATATCCTGCACCTTATTCGATAAGGAAAGGACCGAGATCCCTTCACCGGGAGTGACTCCTTTAGCAACAACTGGCAGATGCTACAACCTCGGTTTGTCTTTTGATTGCTTTTAAGAGTTTTGCTTTGCACAGTGATATATATGATATATCCTGCACCTCATTCGACGAGGAAAGGACCGACGATCCCTTCACCGGGAGTAACTCCTTTAGCAAAACAAGAAAAGCCTCAAAAGCACTCCATTTCAAAATTCATTCGATCCTACAACGATATCAAGTTCATTACGCAATAGGTTTTCAGAAAAACCAGTCGTAGCCCTCCGTCATTTCAGATAAGTGGTAGTTAGTATTCGTGCTACGTTTGTTGGCCTGCGTCAAGGCGTAGTGTGCGGTAGCTAACTAGTATTTATCTGCTTATGCATATGATGCAGATTGGATTAGGGTAGTCGTGCGACTTTGTTGGCCTGCGTCAAGGGTCGTGCGGGTGGGTTTAATTCAATCAGAAAATGACGGGTTGAACTTGACTAGCGGACTATGGTTTGTTGGCCTGCGTCAAGGTCATAGCACGCTAGGGGCAAAATATTATCGGGAATTTCAAGTGTTGAAATTTGCAATGAGATTGCATACCTTCTATGAGATAGTTGGATCCCGATACCCGCTGCGAGTAAGAGTTACTCCTGGGAGAGTTTTATACATTACAATTAGCCGATCAAGTAGGTGTCTAGAAAGGTGTCAACGGGGTTACGCCTCTGGGAAAACGAGGTTTACATTAATTAGGTTCGTGCGAAAGCACGGGGGACCTCCCTCAAAGTACCGACACTGGCCTGGCTGAAAGATTGGCGAACTTGTAGTGTGTAATTAATCCCGGCTAGTCTTTCCTTTTAGGGTTTGAAGGAAGATTTGATAAAAAGCAGTGGGAGCCATCCTGATTAGATAAAATAATAACCAATCTATTCTTGCAAGAGCGCACGCTAAGTGTTTTCTTCTCTCTCTCTCCTGGTAGCGACCATATCACGCCTTAATCAAGATAATAATACGGATAATTGACCGAACCCGCTTGTTATACTGAGCTGGGGAACGTTGGTCCCGCTCCAACTTATAATTGTTATAAGACAGAGCAGGAAATTGGGGAATACCAGATTTCCCGTGCCGCCCAAACGAAGAGAGTGCATGCTGATGCATCATCTTCGGGTGTGTTCATTATACAGAATTGTTTCTCAGTATCCTCCGCATCCTGGGTATTTGATACCGGATCATGATCCCAGATATGTAAGATGTTACATAGGGCTACAAAAGGGTAGAAAAACTGAGAACGGGTGATAAGTTTCATGAGACAGAAAACGGGGCAAGTGTTGCAGCCAAGTCTGTTGGTCACTGTCACCCTGTATTGTAATACATTGATTCTGAACGAATGTTATTAGATACCGAACCTGATATACAAAATCATATCAGTCTCTTTATTAGTAAAGAAATCATAAAATTTTGTATTGTTGGATAATGTTTTGAACATTTCCTATATCAAAAGTTGATCGGTTCAGGCACGTTATCTAAAAGCATTAATGTTCTAAATCAAACTACAGTTCTTAGTATATAGAACACACACAAGAGGAAGAGTTCAGAAATGAACGGATTCTTCTTGAGGTATTGTAGACTAGGTCAGATCAATGTGACCCGATTAGCTAGAGTTATATATAGATGCATATTTAAATCAGTTTGAATTTACATCTTGTGAAACTCGCCAGTCATGTCACAAAGATAAAATGACCATAGCTCTGTTTATTGGAAATAGAGAAAGAGTTAGTGAACTCTTGGGATGATACATGTTGATGTATAAAGGTCCCCTGTCTACACATGCCAGGACTGGTTCTTTATACTTCATTACGTCCTCTGATGATCTCTTTAGATTCAGACATATGTTCTTGTTGAAACACAAGTCCGAACCTTTTGAGATATTCACAGAATATAAGTTAGAAGTAGAGAACCAAAATACGGGTATAAGTATTATGTCCTTTGATGTGATCGAGAAGGAGAATACTTGTGCATGGAATTCCTGGACTATTCTAAAGGAGAATGAGATTCTCTCTCAGCATTACTCCTCCGAATACACCATAGCACGATGGTATATCGGGGCGGAGCAGATACACCCTATTTGATATGGTGTGCTCTATGATGAGTACTACTGAGTCACCTATTTCCTTAAGGGTGTTATGCACTTGAGAAGCTGCATACCTATTGAATAAGGTTCCAATCAAATCAGTTGCCTACCACTTCATATGTGATATGGAAAGAGAAGAGCCCATCTCTTAAGATAGTTAAGATTTGGGGTTGTCCGGCATATGTCTAAAAGCAAAATCCAGACAAGCTCGAGGCAAGGTCTGTAATGTAGAACTGGAAAAGTTCCAGCCATACAAACTACAGCTGATGATTTGATGGAACCAAAGGATTCAGTAGATGCCAACGAACCTCAGCCTCTCCGCCGATCTAGTAGGGTTCCTCACCCACCTGAGAGATACTTCTGTTTCTCTATGACAGTGGGAGCGAGGATTGCATCATGAGATGATGACCCAACTAGCTGGCATACATATAACTAACAATCTCCCACTTGCACTAGGGCCATCTGTAGCAGTGGTTGTAGTATCTCATACTCAACCATCCCATAAAAGTCTCTCTCTGGGAATAGGCCTTCGTGAGTGGATCCGCTGCGTTATCCTCTGAGTCTGCTCTCCTTGCCTCGATCACCTTGGAGATCAAGCATCTCCATGATCGAGCGATACTGCCTTAGAATAAGTCTGGATCACTGATGGGACCGTCGTTCCTTGGCTTAAGCCACAACTCCATTGTCACACAATGGGAGGAACATAGTTCATCTCATGAACCAATATACACCCAAACATCCTCTTTGGTAGCATCTTAAGTAGTGATGTATTGTGCCTTTATCATCTAGTATGCCACGGTATTTAGCTTGGAACTCTTCCAACATACCGTCCCTTTACTGAGGGTAAAGACAATGCCTGCGACTGACATTCAGTCGTCTTTATCACCCTGGAACACTTCCAGTGATTCTCCCCAGGATCGATTGATACCATCTCACTACAACTAGTGAGTATCCTAACATCCACTTAGATCTATATCATAGATCCAAAATCCAGGATTTAGTAGGTATCACTTTGATCCTATATGGAGAATCTTTGTGATAAGCGGAGATTGATCGAGCGTAGCATAGGAAACTCTTTCCCTATCAAGAGTATGTCATCCACGTACTTTACGAGGATCACCACCATACTTCCTACTACCTTTTTGTATATACAAGGTTCATCTACCATTTTGATGATGTCAACTTCTTTGACTAATCCATCAAAACAGATGTTCCAACTCCGCGATGCCTGCTTTATCACATAAAACATCTTGCTCGCATTTCCGCTGCTCCCACTGTTTACGAAGCCCTCTGGCTGTGTTCTTATAGACATTCTCTTCTAAATCATTATTTAGAAAAGCAGTCATGGCACCCAACCACCAGATATCGTAGTCATGGTATATAGCCGTGGCAAGTAGGATCTGGATGGACTTAAGCATAGGTACTGGAAAAGGTTTCATCATTATCCACGCCTGGTCAATGACGAAAACCTTTAACAAGTCTAGCTTTGAAAGTCTCAACTTTTCCATTTACACCAAGTAATCTTCTCAAGATATACTTGCTCCTGATGGGGATTTAACCCTTCAGATATAGCAACCAAAGTCCATACTTTGTTGGTGTATAAGGATTCCATCTCAGATCGCTAAGCATCCAGCCATTCTTACAGAGTCTTACTCCTGATGGCCAGCTCGCCATTACTGTACATTGGATGTATATTGTAGTGGATGCTGGGACATATATAGGGAGGACTTTCTTGCTCGACATGATAGTATGCTATCTGGTTGATCTTTACCTTAACGTGTACATAGATTGTCTCTTTTTTACATGTTGGTAAAGCCCTTAGGATGTGTGCTTGACTACCTGGACTATGATGCGGATCATACTAGTGGGGACAGGGTAGTCCATAAGTACATCCTTCAATGTCCCTAGTCGTGGGTATATCGAGACGGGGCATCGATATACCAGAGTAGACTAGCGTATACCTTCTCGACCCATACAGATGGGCGATGGATGATCCCATATCCATTGGTGTTTGACATCGGAGATGATATACGGGTGCTCAGTGGAGACTGGGTACACTGGACGGACTCGCCGAGAACTCCCAGATGGTATTATACCTCACGTCAGATGGCAGTTCTCAGGTGACACTTGTGCAGGTTAGTCTGTAGACCCGAGATCGTCATAGAGTCTTGTGTGATTCCCACTGTGCTTTGATTTCCATCTTACCACGTCCAAGAGGGCGTACAAAACGGTGGTTTTTGGGTACAGTCCCGAATCACATGGAGGCAATGAGCGATAGGAGGGGATTTGTCTCTCCCGGTATAGGGGGTTGATGTTGCGCTGTGTTCGATTGGCTATAACAGGAAATCCCTGGCCAGGGTTGCTGAGATTTACTGGTAAGTGTTACCAGTAGTTTCTCGAATTGTTATAGACCTCATATCGACACGACTTATCGAGCTATTGGGGTCTGACGTTTACCACCCCTAGGCAAGATATGCGACATATCAGACGACGAGACTGGACTGTACGGTAGTGTTACTGGTTGGATTCACTGGAGAGTGAGCGGGCTTGCTCGTCGATCTTCTGATCGCTCAATACCCGGGTGGCCGTTACGTTTAGCAGACCGCTTGCGGCTTGTGGGTGTTTGATATGATCATCACCTGCTGCCGGCGTATTGACGAGTCTTTAGAGTCCTACACAGAGGTTTCCTGGTTCAAGCGAAACGAAATAGGAGCGCATATGAGATATGTGCGGGACCGAGAATAATGCGTGTATGTGATACCGTATTCTATTCTCGCGATGAATGTGTCGTTTGGTTGTATGCGATATAACCTAGTTATCGAATCAAGTATTGATTCGATAAGCCGATACATAGGATACTAGTCGGTTATATGCGATATGACCGGATCATTGAATCAAGTGTTGATTTAATGATTTAATGCATATTTATATATTTGATATATTACTTTGCATCAACTAGTATCGGTTTACTTAAGATGGATTTTCTCACTCGGATGTGCACATTGTATATGTGATATACTTTTTGTACACTAGATTGTATCATGTTTGATGATACATGTTTACTTGTGATTGTGTGAAGATTGAACCATGGTTAGATGAATGGCTAGGGTTATGATTATTTATTCATTCATTTATTTACATATTCATTTTGGAAATTATTTAAGGATGGTGGCTTATTTTGTCTTATGTTGAAGCTTCTTGAAGGTTTGATCAAGTCAACCATTCTTATCTCATCCTTAACCCTAACCATTCCAACTAACCTTGGTTTAATCTCTACACTTGACCATGGTTTACATTATGATAAGTTTTCATTTTCTTTTGATTTTTAATTAACTTATCATAACATAATTCTTCTTCTTCTTCCTTTCTTCACTTGAAGAAAGCAAGCTCCATCAATGGTGATTGATGGAAATGAGTGAGAAATCCAATTCTAAAGTCTACCCACTTCCTATTTCTTCATCCTCTACCTCTTGCCAAGTAGTAGAGTGTGTTTCCTTCACAAGTTTTCATGACTTGGTGAAGGTGGAGCTTGATTTAGCGATGCCTCGACGTAGATCATCTTCGGCATGGACATCGACGACCTAGCTCGCCATTTCTCCGACGAAGCCGACGCTAGAGCCTGGGAATTCATTTGGACAGCGAGGGGACTTCGTTGCGGAGCTATGGAGGTGGAGCACCGGATCTACAAAGGTTGTATATCCGTATTCTCATAGTTAAGTGTTAACTAGTTTCATATTCGCCTAGAAATCTAGCCGACGATCCGTATTAGGGTTTCTCGGCACCCATAAATTTTTATATTGGCATGTTCGATGCCTTGTGAGACCTCACTAGAGTGCCTAGGAACCCTACAGTTAGTCAAGTAAATGGTGATTACCAAACGTGCAAACCGGAGTTGGTGAAGTACGGCGAAAAGGTGCAACAACTATTGACCCAAATTCCCTCCTATACTTTGGAGAACATACCACGCGCGGAAAACAGCAAAGCAGACGCGTTAGCCAAACTTGCTAAACAACTGGCGGACGAAAACTTCGATGATGTAAGAATCGTGGTACGAAGCCGTCGAGTGCTTGCCCCGGCAGAAATACCTCCGGAATTATCTAAAGAAAAGGGAGCGACTGAGCAGACGACCCTACAAATAAAAGACCGTGAGAAGGCTGAGGACTGGAGGGAAGTCTTCATAGACTACTTTAAGTCCCACCAAATGCCCAAAGATACATCCTCAAGGCATCAGCTCATGAAACGAGCTCTATCTTTCGCCTTCGTCAACGATACTCTATACAAGAGATCGTTTGATTCTCTATAGCTGAGATGCTTAGGACCTGACGAAGCGGAAAGAGTCATTCAGGAAGTTCACGACGGACTTTGCGGTTCTCACCAAGCAGGCCCAAAGATGAAGTTAAAAATTAAACGGATGGGTTACTACTGGCCCACGATGATCCAGGACTGCCTCGAGTATGCGAAGCAATGCCACTCGTGCCAGATTCATGGAGACTTCATCCACCAACATCCGAATCAACTACATCCAACGGTGGCTAGTTGGCCATTCGAAATGTGGGGTACTAACATAGTCGGCCCCATCGAGCCAGCATCATCCCGGGGACATCGTTTTATCCTCGCGACAACTGATTACTTCTCCAAATGGGCAGAAGCAGTACCACTGAGGGAACTGAAGACGGAGAATATCCTCCATTTCTTCAAGACGCACGTCATCTATCGGTTTGGAACCCCACGGCGGATTATCTCCGATAACGGGCCAGCCTACAGAAGCCATAAGATTAGCCGCTTCGCGCAGCAGCACAATATAGACTGGAGATATTCTTCAGTTTAGAACCCACGAGCTAACGGTCTGGCCGAGGCCTTCAATAAGACCTTGACGAAGATCATAAAAAAGGCCGTTTCCCGGAATAAGAAAGACTGGCACGAGAGGCTGCAAGAAGCCCTTTGGGCTTATCGAACTACATTCAAGACGGCCACAAACACAACGCCGTATGCGCTGGTATTTGGGACGGAAGCAGTACTCCCCCTCGAGATAGAGTTACCCTCTCTACGAGTAGCAGTCCACCACGAGCTGACGGACGAAGAAAATGCTCACCTTCGGCTTGAGGAGCTTGATGCCCTCGACGAAACCCGGCTCATAGCGCAACAACATCTAGAAGCCTACAAAGCAAAGATGACGCGCTCGTACGAAAGATTGACCAGGCCAAGGACATTCCGCCAAGGCGAACTCGTGCTAGTGGTCAAAAGACCTATGATCCCCAATCGTACCAAGCGGGGAAAATTTGAGCCAAACTACGAAGGCCCTTACATCATAGACAAGGTCTACCAGGGTGGAGCCTATCTACTCATGGACATGCACGGTGAAAGGCCTTTCAGGCCAATAAACAGCCGCTTCTTAAAGAAATACTATGCTTAATGAGCCATAGCCTGGGTCAATGATAGATGACGACGACTATGTCCGCTCGCTATTTTCCTAGGCTCAGACTTTATAAGCAGTAGCCGACCTTCCCCTTAACGATGGACCGAAACGTCCTTAAACTAACGATGAACCGAAACGTCCTTAAACTAACGATGGACCGAAACGTCCTTAAACTAACAACGGACCGAAACGTCCTTAAACTATTGATGGACCGAAATGTCTTTAAACTAACGACGGACCGAAACGTCCCTAAACTACTACCGCAGCATCCTTAGGCTGACGAGATAAAAAAAAGAGAGAAAAAGAATAAAAAACGGTGTGTCCACAAGCAAAATGGGCACGGATGAAAACCCGAAAGGGCTCCGTGAGTAAAAACAGCAGGACTACCGGCGAGTGTTTGTGAAAACCCGAAAGGGCGCAACCTCGTTAAAAGACACTTATAGGGTCCTCTCGACCTTGTAAGGAGAAACCACCTGCGTGAGATCCTTACGACTCACAAAGGAGCAACACACTTAGGAATCCTCACGATTCCTAAGGAGAAAAATACACTTACGAGATCCTCACGACTCGTAAGGAGAACTCTCTTATGGGACCCTCACGGCTCATAAGATTTGAAAGTCTTAAGTTACAGAAACCTAAACCTGTTCTTAAGCAAATCCTCCACAACCTTCGATGTTGCCCTACAAAGGACTCAATACTGACCCTTGTATACAATCCACGGGCGCGAATAAACATTTCCCCAGCAAAGTCCAACCCTTGTAGGTCCTCTCGATCCATAAAGAGAAAGCCCTCTTGTAGGATCCTTACGACTTACAGAGGAGCACACACTTAGGAATCCTCACAATCCCTAAGGAGAAAATACACCTGCAAGATCCTCACGACTTGTAGGGAGAAATACCTTTGTGAGACCCTTACGGCTCATGAAGTCAAAAGCCTTGGTCGACAGGACCCTTAACCCTGTTTGCTGAGCCACCTTTGTTCATCATCGACAAAGGCAAATGATGATTCGCTCCTAGCAACATTCCAGTTGTAGCGGTGCTGATGCCAAAATCGGTGCCTAAAATCCAGGCTTGCAGCGAAAAAGTTAGCAAGCCACACATGCCTACAAAATAGCCGAAATGATGGGGCAACTTGCAATAAAAAGCAGCAAGTAAAAATGAAGGCATGAAAAATAGCCGAAATGATAGGGCAACTCGCAATAAAAAGCAGCGAGCAGAAATTAAATAAATAGCCGAAATGATTGGGCACCGCGAAAAATAGCCGAAATGATGGGGCAATCGCGACCTTCGTGATATAAAAGCTGAAATGATAGAGCATCGCGGAAAAAGAAATAAAATAAAAGTGAAATCCTCGCCCTACAGGTGATGGTACATCTACCCCTGTATACAATCCAGGGGCGCAAACAAAGAAGGGATCATACTCCTTCCCCAGGTTTCATCATAAGGAGAAGCCAAATCTCGACGGTTCACAGATAGCCTAGAGATCATCTCGTCGTTCGTCTCATGGCAGCAGACACAACATCAAGCGAAACGGAACAGCGGCAACTCCCAGTTCCATGACTTGACGATGTATTCCCACAGAGAGTCAAACCCCAATCCCGTGAAATGCGGATACAATCAGCAAAATTCCTGGTTACATGGAACGCGGATAATGTCACTCTTTGACCCCGTGGAAAACGTCCAGAGCGGATCCTGGTCCTCGCAGAGCACGGCAGTGAACCCGTGTGAAGCATCCAGAGCGGAGCCTAGTCCTCGCCGAGCACGGCAATGAACCCGTGTGAAGCATCTAGTGCAAAATTCCTGGTTACGTGGAACGCGGATAATGTCACTCTTTGACCCCGTGGAAAACGTCCAGAGCGGATCCTGGTCCTCGCAGAGCACGGCAGTGAACCCGTGTGAAGCATCCAGAGCGGAGCCTAGTCCTCACCGAGCACGGCAGTGAACCCGTGTGAAGCATCTAGTGCAAAATTCCTGGTTACGTGGAACGCAGATAATGTCACTCTTTGACCCCGTGGAAAACGTCCAGAGCGGATCCTGGTCCTCGCAGAGCACGGCAGTGAACCCGTGTGAAGCATCCAGAGCGGAGCCTAGTCCTCGCCGAGCACAGCAGTGAACCCGTGTGAAGCATCTAGTGCAAAAGTCCTGGTTACGTGGAACGCGGATAATGTCACTCTTTGACCCCATGGAAAACGTCCAGAGCGGATCCTGGTCCTCGCAGAGCACGGCACTGAACCCGTGTGAAGCACCCAGAGCGGAGCCTAGTCCTCGCCGAGCACGGCAGTGAATCCGTGTGAAGCATCTAGTGCAAAATTCCTGGTTACGTGGAACGCGGATAATGTCACTCTTTGACCCCGTGGAAAACGTCCAGAGCGGATCCTGGTCCTCGCAGAGCACGGCAGTGAACCCGTGTGAAGCATCCAGAGCGGAGCCTAGTCCTCGCCGAGCACGGCAGTGAACCCGTGTGAAGCATCTAGTGCAAAAGTCTTGGTTACGTGGAACGCGGATAATGTCACTCTTTGACCCCGTGGAAAACGTCCAGAGCGGATCCTGGTCCTCGCAGAGCACGGCAGTGAACCCGTGTGAAGCACCCAGAGCGGAGCCTAGTCCTCGCCGAGCACGGCAGTGAACCCGTGTGAAGCATCTAGTGCAAAATTCCCGGTTACGTGGAACGCGGATAATGTCACTCTTTGACCCCGTGGAAAACGTCCAGAGCGGATCCTGGTCCTCGCAGAGCACGGCAGTGAACCCGTATGAAGCACCCAGAGCGGAGCCTAGTCCTCGCCGAGCATGGCAGTGAACCCGTGTGAAGCATCTAGTGCAAAATTCCTGGTTACGTGGAACGCGGATAATGTCACTCTTTGACCCCGTGGAAAACGTCCAGAGCGGATCCTGGTCCTCGCAGAGCACGGCAGTGAACCCGTGTGAAGCATCCAGAGCGGAGCCTGGTCCTCGCCAAGCACGGCAGTGAACCCGTGTGAAGCATCCAGAGCAAATACCGGACTGTGGAGTCCTTAAAATCCACGGACTATGACGTCCTTAACCTCGACCGTGATGTCTTAAAACTAACGATCAACCACCCCGATTCCCTACGGATTCTGCCTTGGTTTAAGGGTACATCTCTTCACTCCTTTGATACCTGGCGTTGTAATTCCTCAACGTCTTCAAAGAGGTGGCGGGTCCCTGCAACCAAACACCGGACTGTGGAGTCCCTAAATCCACGGACTATGAGGTCCTTAACCTTGACCGTGATGTCTTAAAACTAACCGCGGACGGTGGAGTCCCTAAATCCACAGACTATGAGGTCCTTAACCTTGACCGTGATGCCTTAAAACTAACAGCGGACTGTGGAGTCCTTAAATCCACGGACTATGAGGTCCTTAACCTTGACCACGACGTCTTTAAACTATAATACCTGGAGCAGCCCCTGACCCCGTGAAACACGGATAAGGGTGATCACATCCGACACTTGCAGGTCCTCACGACCTGTAAGGAAGAAAAAAAAACTCTCTTGTGAGATCCTTACGACTCTCAAGGGAAAACCCGCTTAAGAATCCTCACGATTCTTAAGAAGAACTTACACCTATGGGATCCTCTCGACCTGTAGGGAGAAAAACTCTTTATGAGACCCTCGTAGCTCATAAAATGCAGAAGTCTTAGGAAGCAGATCTTAACCCTGAATCCTGAGCCATGGCTGTCCTGCAAGGAGATCAAGATAGAATATCCACAGAATGCATTCAATAAAAAGAGGATGCACCATTGAGGAGAAAAATGTATCTTTTATTCATAAACCAAAATGGATACAAAGTACAATTCACGAAAGAAACAAAAAAGAAAGATACTCTCATCCATGAGTATGTACAAAAAGAAAAAAAAAGGAGAAAAGATACAAGTCCTCAAGCTGGCGGGCGGTGCAATAATTTCACCAGCTCATCGTTCTGTTGCTGAGCCACGGCTTCATGACGCAAGATCTCCAGAAGGCGAGCCTCCGCCTGAGCTTGTTGGACCTGATATGAAGCAAGCTGAGCTTCGAGCTCTTTCTCGGTGACCTTATGAGCCTCGACCCTCTCACGAGTAAGCGTAGCAGCTTTATTAAGAGTCACCACCTCCCTGATAAACTCCTGAAGCAACCGCCAGAGTTCATACGCTTGGTTGGCCTTGGTGATATGGGTGGCGCGAAGCTCGCTCAGCGCCTTGGAAGCTAGCTCCCTCTCCGAAAATTTACGGCCGAGCCTTTTTCTCGCATAACGATATGTTCGCTACGTGTCCCTCTATCAGGCCACGTAAACTCGCGTTCATGACCGCGGCCTCGGAAACAAGACATTTACAAGACCGTATAAATGGGCTTCCAGTCGACGGGAATAATCGATCTAAAACGCGCTCACATCACCTGACGTGAAAGGCAACAAGAAAGATTTCAAACATATTTCAAGCATGCGTTCGCAATCATATGAGCATTCAAAAAATAATAATGGCATTTGCAGTCGCATGAACGTTCATAATGCCCAAAAAGGTCTGATGCGCAGGAAAGTGATGATAGCATTTGCAATTAAAGAAAGTTCTCATGAGAAGAATACAAAGTTTATTTATGCAAGCGGAAACATACATACTAGTGCCAAGCCTACATGGAAGTTCGGCATAAAGCGTAAAAAAGGAGGGACTAATTTAAAAATGTTCTACGCTAACGGAAAAGGTCACCAAACACAGGATCAACGGCACAGGGGTTAATGAAGCAAAGGAAAAAATTCTCCATCTCTCTCTCTGCTTTCTCCAGCACATCGAAGCGACGATTCTCGCGAGAAGTCGCTCCCCATCGGTTGGTGCCATGTTCGTCCGCGAAAGCAAACATAATAGCTCGCCGGGCCTTTATCTCACTCAGCAGATGAATTGAGCTGTCCTTCAAAGCCTGAGTAATCAGGCACGCTTCATGAAAGCCCTCGAGCTTTTCTTCCGCCGCATCAAGCATCGCCAGGGTCATCTCTGCCGGGTGAGGAGGAATGTCGGCAAGCACGGCCATGAGGATCATCCGGAGCCAGAGGGAACCCATTGGGAGGGGAGACCCCCTACGGATCGAGAGTTCATACATGGCCGAGTCACATTCATCGTCGGTAAGGAGTGGATCCACCAACCGGGCGGCAAAGCGGGGGAGCATCTCCTCGATAGGAACTTCCCATGGCTGTCGACGAGCGTGCGGACGATTGCAGGCCATGGCACTCGTCTGTCTCTCAAGACAAGTTACAAAAAATAATAATAATATAAATCTCTCTGTGAAGGGAAAAGAAAGCTATAGCCTCATATATAAAGAAGTGTATTAAGTGCTGTGCGCGGAAAATCTTGCATGGTAAAGCTATTTCCAAGGCCCAAAAAAGGAAAGGCATCTAAAATCAAGGAGATAAAACTATTTCCAAGGCCCTTTCTCTGCATCCAATATTGTGCACTGAAAATACGGCATGGGAAAACTTTGTGAACAGCCCCATCAAGGGACCCCACGTGCAGAACACGTGAGGCCTAAACCTGATGTGCACTTAAAAGGAAATATATGGAGTAGTACCCTGCATATTAAAAGCACAAACAACAATAGTAGCAAAATGATAAAATCCCATAGAAAAGGCATGCAAACATGGAAAGACATAATAAAACTTGTCACTCATACTTCAAGAGGTTCATACAAAAATATAGAGGACACATTTACAATGGTAAAACTTCAGATGCGGGGCATGGGTTGAGAAACTCAAAATTAACTTTATTCAAGATCTTCCAAGCATTTCGAACCTCCCGAGTATGCTTTCTCTCACGGTCACAAGCATCGGGGTCCCCGCGGATGTCCTCTACCCTCCGGTAGGCGGCAAGTATGGCTGATTGCTGAAAAATCTGATGCAGGAGATCAATGAGATTATCCCGCCTTCTCTTTGAAATCAAGTGCATCAGATACACCGAGTGTACTTTATCCTCGGCGGCGTCCAATGACCCAAGCGGCACACCAGCACAAAATAAAGGGAGAGCCTCCCTGATCGCAAGCACGATCAGCCTCAGAAGAGAAGAGCGACGGGGGAGTAGCCGATGGTTGTACTCGTCAAAGCGGCTCATGATCTCGGCACATTGAGCATCGGTGAACTCCTGGTTCTGACTGCGGCCCAGTGCATGAATATTCCCATAGGAAATGATCTCGTCAAGACCATACAGATGGGCATCCATGATACCTGAAATAAAGGTCATGAGAATCATTACAAAACCCCCATTGCATTAATTGCAGAAGAACAACCTAGGGCCAAGAGACCCCAGGAAGCCTTCGCGTGAAGAAATCAAGTCCTTCATTGGAATTAAATTCCTTATTAAGAAAAAAGAATTAAATTCCCAGAAAACATTTTTTTTTTGGGTGGAATTAAATTCCATGAAGTTGAACCGCCATCATCATCTCCTCAAGGATCATCCGACCCTAAGAGATCTACTGATGGAAGTTAAAGAAATTGAAATCCTTAATGTGGATTTAAAATCCAGAGAGTTCTTTTAAAATGAAGGCGCTTCAGCCGTTCAACATTATTACCTGAGAAAAAGGGATCCGTCAACAGAGTTAAACTCTGGAAAATGTCTGAAGCAGAGAACTAAGCTCTGGAAACGAGAATTAAATTCTCAGAAAAAGTTCTCAGAAGAAGAAGATGAGCAAAGTGAAGGCTCCTATGAAGAGACAGAGGTATTTATAGAAGGCAATGAAAACGTTTCATCTCCCCAGATCCCTAGAGGAATCCAACGGTCACAAGAGGTGACAGCGTTGCACTCACGTGCAGACACGTGAGAACAACGCTGTGGGGGCATTTGTTTCCTGATTTAAAATCAGAAAAGCTTCTGGAAAAAGCTTCAAAAGAGGGTCACATGCTTACACGTGACCAGTAGTCACGTGTTGGCACGTGACATCCAAAAGCATCATCAAGGCAGATTCAGCTTCCTGACTACATCAAAGAAAAGGGCTTCAGAAAGGGTCACGTGCTCCCACGTGACCAGGGTCACGTGTTGGCACGTGACATTTTAAAGCGGATTCAGAGGCACATCGGTTCCCTGATCAAATCAAGGAAAAAGCTTCAAGAGAGGTCACGTGCTCCCACGTGACCAGGGGTCACGTGTTGGCACGTGACACTCAAAACATCAGAATTGTTCTCCAGTTAAATCAAGAAAAAGAGTCCAGATAAGGGTCACGTGCTCACACGTGACCAGGGGTCACGTGGTGGCACGTGACGGTTAAGCAGCAATCAGAAGACAGAGCGCAAAAGAAAGAGGAAGGCTCGTTCCAAGGGGGTCACGTGCCCACACGTGACCATGGGTCGCGTGGTCACACGTGACCGGCTTTCAAAGCCCGTTTTGTTAACAGAATTAAATTCTGAAGGAGATTCAAATCTTTCCAAAGGAAAGCGACTATCTGGAACCAATCGAATTAAAGATTCAGAGGTGATTAAATATCATCTATCTATGGGAAAATCTCTGGTTTGGAAAGATTTCCCCTTTAAATCTAAACGAAATAACAAAAGAGAATCCCTGGATTTGAAATCCAATGGTGAATGAAATTCACCTAATAATCCAAAGGTCCAGAACGAATAATGGATGCAAATCAAATATCTCAAGGAAGATTCGTCAAAAACTAATTGACTCGGCTGCTTCTCTTATAAATAAGAGCCAAGAGATACAAAAAGGATATATACACAGAGGGAGGAAAAAGGAGAGAGCCTTGATACTTTGAGGAATTTGGAGCTTCTGCAAAGGAAAACCCTAGGTAAGAAAGGGAAGAATTTTTGAAAGAAGGAGAATGTAATTCTCAAAAGAGTTTAACTCTGATATATAAAACAGAAAAACATATTTCTTCTCTCTTTGATAGAGGATCTGTAAAGTGCACATCTCCCCTTTAGGTTGAGAATTTAATTCTCAATGGGTTGAGATCCTGCCATGCAGATCCAAAACATAGAGAGGGAATGGAAACATGAGAATTTAATTCTCACAGAACTATAGGAATTTAATTCCTTTAAAACAAAACTAGGGCTTGACCCTGTGTTATGGGAATTTAATTCTTTCAGAATAAAAAGAAACAGGGTTTAACCCTAATTAAGAACCTAGTTCTGTTGGAACAGCGGGGATTTAATTCCCTTGATCATAATTTAACAGAGAATGGGAATTTAATTCCTTAAAAGCTTTTATTAGGGTTTAACCTTATTTAGTTCTTCACATGTATGAGGAATTTAATTCCTACAGAAAATTCAGAGTCTAACTCTATTCAGAATATAAATCTTCAAAAGGAAGTAGGAATTTAATTCCTCTGAAATTACTGTCAGGGTTTAACCCTACGAGGAATTTAATTCCTGGAAAAGATTAACAGATCCTCTAAACAACATACATAGAGGCAGGGTCACGTGTCACCACGTGACCCCCCCAAGAGATCTACAGAAAACCCCTTTGAGGCAGCACCCCACGTGACCCACGTGACCCTCGGCAGAAGCTTTAACATATAAGCATTTAAATGCCTTCACGTGAGGGCACGTGATGCGATAATCTCAGCAGAATAAACGAAGGGAGGGCGCTCTCACGTGTTGCCACGTGACCCCTCTTGCCTTAGTGTTTAACACTAAATTGGAACTCTTGAATACAGTATTGAAACACTATTGGGCCTTAGTGTTCAACACTAATCAAAGAGCTTTATTCGCAGTGTTCAACACTGATTACCTTAGTAGTTAACACTAATCTGATATCTCCATTGCCAGTGTTCAACACTGATCTGTTTTAGTGTTTATGATAATTTGAAAGCCTTGTTGCTAGTGTTTAACACCAATTATCTTTTAGTGTTAAACACTAACTTGTCAACCTCATTCCCAGTGTTCAACACTGATTGCTCTGTAGTGTTTAACACTAGACTTTGGCCCAATTGGCTAAATGGATAGAGGCAAAGCCCCTCCTTCAATGGACCATCAAGAAGCCAATATTCCAGACATGATAGGACTTAGCTCAAGCTAGGCCATGAGTCTTCAATTCGTAATTAACTGGGCTAATGGGCTCATAATATAATTAATCGGTCTTGATCCCAAATTGGGCCAAGGACTACTTAAGCCATTCCGGTTCTAGGGTACATCTCTTCACTCCTTTGATACTTGGCATTGTAATCCCTCAATGTCTTCAGAGAGGTGACGGGTCCCGACGACCACCCATGATATGGACTGTGGGGTCCTTAAACCCGTGTCTAATGCAAAATTCCTGGTTACGTGGAACGCGGATAATGTCACTCTTTGACCCCGTGGAAAACGCCCAGAGCGGAGCCTAGTCCTCGCCGAGCACGGCAGTGAACCCGTGTGAAGCATCTAGTGCAAAATTCCTGGTTACGTGGAACGCGGATAATGTCACTCTTTGACCCCGTGGAAAACGTCCAGAGCGGAGCCTAGTCCTCGCCTAGCATGGCAGTGAACCCGTGTGAAGCATCCAGAGCACATACCGGACTGTGGAGTCCTTAAACCCATGGACTACGACGTCCTTAACCTCGACCGAGATGTCTTAAAACTAACAATGGACCGCAATGTCCTTAAACTACCCATGGACCGCAATGTCCTTAAACTACCCATGGACCGCAATGTCCTAAAACCAGATCAATAGAGCCCCGTATGCTCTTTTGTCGGATCTAAACGGTCCCGTTTAAGTTGATCTTAGCCTCAAAGATGGCTAACGTATCCTTAAACCTTCAAACAGACTGGACCATGAATCCCCCCAATTAACTCTGGCTCGAGGGTACATCTCTGAACTCCTCTGACACTCGTCGTTGTAATCCCTCAACGTCGTCAGAGAGGTGACAGGTCCCGACGGCCACATATACGATGGACCACTATGTCCCTGAACTGGAACAATGGAGCCTAAAACACTCCTTTGTCGGATCTAAACGATCCCGTTAAGTTGATCTTAGTCTCAACGTTAGACTAACGTATCCTTAACAAACGTTTGAGTTGATCTTAGCCTCAAGTATGGCTGACGTATCCTCAAACCAAACCCCCAAACCCAAATCTAAGATAAACACGGATTTGGACTAGTCCACGCCTTACGGGCGACGACATAACTCAGTCTCCGTAAACAATCCACGGGCAATAAAACACGAAATAAACACCCACGACACGAAGTGACCAGCTGGAGAAGGAGAAAGTTGTTACCGCGATGCGGTAGCGTAATTAACTGCAGGGGCTTGCGCCTGCAGGGAAGAGCGTCCCCACAATCAAAAAAACCCCTCCACGAGGGGGAATCTGACGAAGTCTGCTACATCGGCCGCATCCGTCTAAGCCTCCGATGCACGGCGCCATGGATCAACTTGGCATCTTCGGAGAGGTGGACGGATAGCACCAATTAGCATCTGCCCCGAATATCAGGCACGGACGCCTCGCGTCCCGGCCGCCGTTCGAAGGGGAACAGTGGAGTGCCGTTGCTCCGTCTCCCACACTAGGTTGAGGCAAGGTTTCGAAGAGGATAGACCGCTTATTGTTGGCCGAGTATGACGAAACCAGCTTGCTCAGGGCGTCTGCTTGGGCATTCAGCTGCCTGGGTATTTGTTCTACCTGGACTTCGTCGAAGTTTCTTCGGAGTTTCCTCACTTCGTCTAGGTACTTCATCATCAGAGGCTCCCGAGCTTCAAAGCGGCTGGTCACTTGACCGACAACAAGGGCAGAGTCGCTGCGGATTTGAAATATCTTCAGCCCCAAACCGACGGCCATGCGCAGTCCGGCCAGGAGGGCCTCGTACTCTGCCGCGTTGTTCGATACTTTGAAACCGAGCCTCAAAGAATACTCCATCTCTGCTTTGTTCGGGCCCCGGATAATGAGGCCGGCACCGTAGCCTTCCTCGGTTGAAGACCCGTCGACGTAGATGACCCACTCCGGAACCGAGGCAGGGCCTTCGGTGACGGGACACTGGGTTGCGAGGGGCGGCGTGGACTCCGTCTTCTTGCTAGGGATGGTGCATTCAACGATGAAATCGGCCAGGGCCTGCGCCTTGATGGCTTGCCTCGGGCGATACTTTATGTCAAACTGAGATAGCTCCCACCTCTATTTTTCTAGGCGGCCCGAGGATTCTGGTGATGCTAGGATAGCTCCCAACGGGCGCTCGGTGAGGACGATGATGGTGTGTGCTTGGAAGTAGTGCCGCAGCTTCCGCGAGGCTACCACGAGGGCTCAGATAATCTTCTCTATGGCGGGGTACCTCGTTTCCGCATCCTTAAACACATGGCTCACATAGTACACCGGCTTCTGCGCTCCCTCGGCCTCCCGGACGAGCACCGAGCCTGCTGCTTGGTCGGATACCGCCGGATACAGCGACAACTCGTCTCCTTCCACTGGCCGGGTGAGCGGCGGCGGCGTTGCGAGGTGCTTCTTCAATTGGTCAAAGGCGGCTTGGCATTCCTCCGACCACTCGAACCTCGGGATTTTCCTCAGCGCCTTAAAGAACGGAAGACACTTCTCCCCCGACCTGGACATGAAACGACTCAGAGCAGCGACCCGCCCCGTGAGCCGCATGATCTCGACGTTGGCCTTGGGCGCGACCATGTTCAGGATAGTGTCGATCTTCTATGGGTTAGCCTCAATTCCGCGGTGAGTGACCATGAACCCGAGGAACATTCCCCCGGTGACTCCGAATGCGCACTTGGCGGGATTTAGCTTCATGTTGAACTTGCGGAGCACTTCGAAAGCCTCGCCCGGGTCCTTGGCATGGTCGGCCGACGAGATGGATTTGACGAGCATGTCGTCAACGTAGACTTCCATATTCCTACCGATCTGTGGCTTGAACATGCGGTTGACCAACCTTTGGTACGTGGCCCCGGCGTTCTTGAAGCCGAAGGGCATCACCTTGTAGCAGTACACTCCCCGGTCCGTTGTGAATGCGGTCAGATCTTCATCTTCAGGATTCATACGGATTTGGTTGTAGCCGGAGAAAGCGTCCATGAAGCTCAACAGCTCATGACCGGCCGAGCTGTCGACGAGCTAGTCTATGCGGGGGAGCGAAAAGTTGTCGTTGGGGCAGGCCTTATTGAGGTCGGTGAAGTCGACGCACATACGCCACTTCCCGCTTGACTTCTTGACCAGAACTACGTTTGCCAGCCACTCCGAGTAGGGTACATTTCTGATGAAGTTGGCGGCGAGGAGCCGATCAACCTCCTCTTCGATAGCCTTCTGTTTGACCAGGGCGAAGCTTCTTTTCTTCTGTCTGACGGGTTGGGCCGCAGGGTCAACCCTGAGCTTGTGGGAGATGATTTTGGGATCGATCCCAGGCATGTCAGTAGGCGCCCAGGCGAAGACGTCGTAGTTGCTTCTGAGGAATCTGATCAGGTCCTCCCGCTGAGTCCCCGTCAGGAGCGACCCGACCTGGACGGTTTTTCCCTGGTCTCCTTCTGTTAGGGGCACCTCGGTCAGAGGTTCGACCGGTGCCCCCACGGACCTCCTTCCGCTCGTCTCGGGTGTCCAGGGAACCTTTGATGTCATCACCTGCCTCGGTGTCGTCGGCAGGCTGCTCAGGCGACGGCGTTTCGGTAAGGCCTATCTTCGCGACCCGCTTGCTCCCGTACGCCCGACCTATCCCGCCCGGATCGAGAGGGAACTTTATCGCCAGGTGGTAGGTCGATATCTGGGCCTGGAGGGAGTTCAGCGTCGGGCGGCCGAGGAGGACGTTGTAGGCCGACGGGACTTTCGCTACGATGAAGTCCACAGGAAGCGTGCGCGTGCGGCCGGGCTCCCCGATCGTGAACTGCAGAGTGACCACCCCTTGCGCCGGGATGGAGTGGTTGGTGAACCCTGAGAGGACGTGAGAGGTCAGTTTCAGGTTTGCTGAGGCGAGCCCCATACGCAGGAAGCAATCGTGGAAGAGGATGTCCGCCGAACTGTCCGAATCGATGAGTATCCGGTGGACCTCGTACCGGTGGATTTAGGCCGTGATCACCAGCAGGTCGTTGTGGGGCACGGATATGCCGTGGAGATCCTCGTCGCCAAAGGTGATGGGCTCTCGACCTCTAGCCCTTTTGCTCGGGCGGTCGCCCGCGTCTTCGTTGAGGGGAAAGCGGCGGCTGGGACCTGGATTTTCGGGGCGATTATTTGCCATGTGGATGGAGATCAGAAGGCCAACTTTGTTTTCGTGGAGTTTTCGTTCCCACAGACGACGCCAACTGATGGAGGTCCTTTTCAGATCTCCTTCAGATGTTGTCTTCTGTCGATCTCCCGGTGGATTCTGGAGGGGATCCCCTGTTGCGTGTGGGTCTCAATCGGTGTAGAGGAAGTTTGGTGATTGGAGGAACTTAGCGCCGAGTACCTGCAAAGAAGTCCCGGGGTGGTTGGATACCACCGAGACCCTCCGACGATCAAGTTAGTACTAGATCCGAGCAGCGTAACGGCTAAGTGGAGTCTGAAATGGCTTACTTGACTCCTCTGTGATGGGGGTTTATATAGTGGTGGAGGCATGCAGCAGCAGGCGTGAAAATCTCGCCAGCAGTTACGCTCCCGACGTCATGCCCGCGTAGAGAGCGGATCGCCCATAAATGGGGATCGTGGAGGCGTGGAACGTGGGATGTTGCTGGCGAAGAATCCGCGCATGGCGAGATTCGCGGAGCTGCGGTTACGCCTGTGAGTGGCGGAACTGGTCGGAGGGCCGAGAAAGATCGCCTCGGCAAGCGGGCTCGGGGACGAGCGAGAAGGCCGAGGAGATTCGGTCTGGCGATAGCTCGGGGCGAGCTGAGGGGCCGAGGAGGCCAATAAGCGAGGAGCCCCGAGGAGGGTTGGCTTGCGCTGGCCGTACGGGTTCGGGGGTGGCATGGCTTGCCTTTGTGGGCCCTTTCTTCTGAGCTCTGGGATGTGTCGTTCGCTACGTGTCATGATCCTGAGGGTCGCCAGTTTTGAGCATTATCAGTGAGAATAATGGATTTTGCATGAAATGAAAAGAGGTGAAGGCTTTGTTTTAAGAATGATAAGAGTATATAAGTCTTTTTATCTCATAATTCATCAGCTCTAATCCAATTTTAATCCTAATTAAAGTAAAGCGGTGTTTTTAGTTAACGAAGGAGTTTTAGGGGTATGTTTAAAAATATGAGATTCTAAGGGGTGTTTTTCAAATTAGGCATGTTTTAGAGGCCTGTATTAAAAAACCTTCCATTTACCAGGATAGATCCGTCTTGGTTAGAGTTTTTTTAATTTTAAATCACCCCTCTTCGGAAATCAAACTAGCGACCTCTCACATTGGAGAGTAAATTGATACAGCTAGGCCGAGTTGGTGTCTTGGTTAGAGGTAGTGGACTTAAAATGGTGTTAACATCCCACGCAATTTTCCATGCTATTAGTAGATCCTAACGCTGCATTTCAGATAAAAAAAACATAAGCTACGGGCCTCCTGTTTTACCCTCTCACTCATCGTTTGATCTATAACAGTATGGAATAGCACGAACAAAATAATAGCATGAAACCGGAATCCAGAGGCAACCCTTAAGTCTCCAGTTAATCATGCCTTAAATGTTCATGATTAATTGTGCATCGTCTAAATTTAACTGGCCTATGATGAAAACCGTGAGAAAATTAATGAATTGCCCAGCCATCCTTTCATATGCCGAGCACAATATACCAAACCATATAAACAGTTTATATCTTCATATAGTGGGGCACAAATAAGCGCCGACACCAAAATATCACATATTTTTTATATATCCTTTTTATAAGTCTTCTCTGCTTAATCAAAATGGCATTAATAAAACATAAAAACATGGATTTTCAATGGTACTCTGGATTTACATATATATTGCTTAATTGCCATATCCGTAGTTAAGGATTTTATAGAAAGATTTAACCGTAAATTTTCTACTTTTATGCCTCTCTACTTTATCCTCCATCGCTTTTCCTAGAGCCTTCCAATCCTCTAAATATTCTATAAGTTCTCTCGTCTCTCCCTTCTTTCTTCCGAAGTTAACCGCCTAATGAACTTCGGCCATCATCTGTTGCCCTTTCATTGCAACAATACAGACCTCATATTCGGCCATCCGAAATGCTGATGTAAAACAATTTATATCAACAGTGCAAAAAAAAAAAATTTTAAGGGAAAGAGAAAATCGCAAATACTCAAGCCTAGCATGAGCTATCTAATGCAAGCAGCTCAGTTTTTTTTCTTCTCTCCAGCTGAGCTAATTCTCAACTGCTGCTAATTACCTTTTGAAACCTGTAACTTTGAATAAGTTAACCCATCCAGACCTACAAAGCAAGGACAAAAGCTCTAGATTATCATTGATCCTGAAAGGATATACAATACAATACACCTCTATATATATGATAACATACAGTTGATATTTACTCCTGATAAGAACAAAGGTAGAGCCTGATATAATCGATCCTGTAATCTAACAAGAGCAAAGGCAGAGCCCGGTGTAGTTGACCTGTAATCTAACAATGACAAAGTTTTGGAGATGAATGTTGTGAAAATAGGCACCTAAGTACGCAGCGGATGATCGATACGCGTGAATCGAAACTAATGAAAAAAATCAAACGCGGCAACTACGCAAAAGTAGGAAGTAATAAAAGAAAACACACACCAAGTAAATGACACAAGATATTACCCAAGTTCGGTGTGCACTAGCACCTAATCCTGCAAACCGACAACGAATTACTTCCACTATTGAGCGAAAAATTACAAGAGATAATTTCTGTTCTCTCGGTCTCACCCAAATATAAGTCAATCTCTCATAAATACAAATCTCTTTCTTTTAGGATTTAGATCCTACTTCAACTATGGAACCCCATCGTGCACTGCAGGTATTCATTATTGGGCACTGTCTAAGGTTTTGATCTCGTACTTGGAATTTGCAATCAATTTCAATAATGAATATAGAATATCAAAGTGTTAGTTTTTTGTTTATTTGGTTTTCACTTTGAATTTTGTAACTTAATTTGATTTTTTAAAATTTTATTTAAATAGAGCATCAATTATCTTCTTTAGATCAATCGTTTTCAATGATCACCTCATCAAGGAGGAAGTTTAAGTACAAGTTCAGATCATTTTAATCTTAGACATCCTTTTGCCCCTTTATAAGCTCCTCTGCCTCTTTTTTCCCCCATTCAACAACTACTTGAAAAAAAATTAAAATAAAAATATACAATAATCTCATGGCATCAAAGAGATCATTCTCTCAAGAAGAAGATGATGTTGAGCTTCGCCCATCAAAAAGATCACAAGGCAGTGAATTCTTGATCATTTTTTTATATTTTGTTTTTGTTTCTCAAGTAGGCGTTCGTCATCATTTTCTTTTGTAAATTCTTGCAGTTGTTGGGCAGATCCTTGTAGAGGCCAGACTAGGCCCTCGCCTCACCTGGATCTGAGAATTTCAGTATATAAAATGTGATTTGTGAATTTTGACACAGTTAAATTTCGTTAGTCCGCCTAACCGAACAAATTGTACTGGTAGTCTATGGTGATAGCTTAGAAATTTTGTGGTTCCGATCATGGGTTCTAATCCTAATAGAACCTTTTTTTTTCAAAACAAAAAGTGCATATCCACATGATTGAAATTTATCTATTTTCATTATTTTTTTACTAGAATTTAATAAGTTCTTTTAGATAGAGCCTATGTGACGGATGTCGGATCACATCAAGATGTTACATTCCGTAGATCTGCTGTTGGCGACGATGGATGGCTGAGATTGGATTGGAGGTTGAATCCTAAAGCGTGTGGATCTCAATGGGTTTGAGGTGGTTGAGACCGAGCTATCTGCAAAGAAGTCCCGAGATGGTTGTACCACCGAGAACCCTCCGACGATCAAATTAGACCGGATATTTAAGCAGAGTAACGGCCTAGTGGGCGAAGAATCACTTAACTGAACCGTTTGAAAGAAGGGTTTATATAGTGGTGGCAACAGGCGGGCAGCACGCCGGCCGTTACGCTCCCGGCGTTACGCCCGCGTGATAGACGGGATCCCGCATTAATGACGAGACATGCTCATTAATGGGGGATCGTGATGGCGTGGAACATAGGACGTGGCCGACGGATATCTCGCGCATGGCGAGAATCGCGGGGGTGAGGCGGTTGCGCCTACGATTGGTGCCGTTGGTCGGTCGATGAGACCGAGGAAGATGAGCTCGGCGGGAGGCTCGGGGACGAGCGGAAGGCCGAGGTATCTTGGTTCTGCGATAGCCCAGAGACGAGCTGAGAGGGCCAAGGAGGCCAATTGTGCAAGGGGCTCGGAGGTGAGCCAACGGTTGTTTGTGAGGCAGGCACATGATTGGTGCGGACGATCGCAGAAAGTCGGCTACGTCCATGGATCGCAAACCCGGGGTATCCTTCCAAGATACCGTTCCTGATCCTTTCTTGTAAGTTACGGGACACGTCATCTGCCACGTGTCACGATCTGGGAGATCACCGATATCGAGGATCATCATTAGCCCCCCACTCTCGTCCCGACCCGCTCATGGATCGGGTCGAGAGTGGTCTGCTGGGTCATCTGAGGTGAGCTCCTTTTCGTAGATATCGTAAGGGTGCATTCCTAGGCAATCAGCTGTATTTTCTTGATGACGTCAGCGGATCAGGGGCCAAATCTTGCATTAAAGAGGATGCGCCGGATCATGCGTACGTTACCGAAGCGACAGACCACGTGTCTGGCGCTGGTTGGTTGATGCGACGGGCCACAGATTTCCGGCGTCCGATGGGGTGCGATCAATACGCGTGCGACAGGTGGAGCGATGGTGATCGTCGAATGCAATGAGTTGTTTCGGCGGGAGATGACTGTCGCCGTTGGATGTGCATGCCGACAGCTATAAATAGAGGTGGGGTCCCCATTAAGGCCCACGCCTCTTCATAATTTCTTCGTCCAGAGTCTCGTTAGCCTGGCGCTCTTCTTTTTAGGTCGGATCTCTGCGTTTTCTCTTCCGAGGACTCATCATCTCCACCAGTTTAGATGTCTTCTTGTGAAGAGTATGTAGAAATAGATCGGGTAGAGTTTAGGGAGCCCCTGTAGATTCTTCCTTTTTTTCTTCTGCTTCTTCTTTTGAGTCGAGCCTGCTTCTCCCTTTGGCAGAACAAATGGACCGCTCCAGGATTTTTGCTGCCCTCGATGCCCTATCCCAGAAGAGAGCCAGGGGCATGGCTATGCCTCGGGCTGACCCGAGTTCCACACTAAGGGAGTCGCCGGCGACGAGACCATCCGCCTCGACCCGAGCCCCCGATGATTGTCGCGGCAGCGGCCAGAGGCGTCCGCGGGTTCTCGAACCCCGGACAAGGGAAGCGGAAGAGGACGGAGACAAGGTTCCTCTTAAGAGGAAGAAGACGATCTCCCACGCGCCACCGACTGAGATTCCCGAGGGGATTCCTGCGCAGGAGGGGGACGCCTGTTTCGTAGTCCCGTCCGGGCTTTCCGTTGCTGCCAGCCTGCTTGCTGATATGGAAGAGTCGGTTGGAGGCAAGATTCCGTGGGGGACCCTGAGGGCCCAAGTAGCAGGTATAGCTCAGGAGGCGGTGCAGGTACGTACTCCCTTATGTGTTATTTTGAGCGTCCTTTTATCAGTTCGAGCATCTCTAAGTCTTTCTGCTGTTTTTCATCAGGTCCTTCAGCACTGCACCCTCGTTGCTCGCATGGAGGCCAAGGAGATTGCCCATGCTATGAGGTTGGCGGGGGAGTCTTCTTCGGAGGTCGAGGACATGTGACTCGAGCTGCGTCTGGAGAAGGAGAGGATGGCCATCCTCGAAGCCCAATTGGCCGCCGGGGAGCTCACTGTCTCAAAGTGCTGGAAGTCCCATCACCGGCTAAGTGAGTCCCACCGAGCCATCGAGGCTAAGTTGGCAGAACTGGCCGATCTCTATGCAGCAGTGAAGAGGGAGATGGATGCCAGCAGACGGGATGCCGAGGCTGCGCTTCAGACGGCGAAGGTTGCCGAGGTTCGAGCTCGAAAGGCGGTGGCCGATTATAAGGGGTCGGACCAGTTTTATGCCGATCTCGGCGAAGCCTCTGCCATTGTATGGCACGAAGCTCTTGATGCCGTCAAGGCGCAGTTTTCGGAGTTTGCCGATGGTGAGCTCCGTGCTCGGGTCCCACTTTCGGTGGTCATGCCTCCGGCAGATGGTGATGAGGGAGGGGCCGCTGCTGGAGCGGAAGCCCCAGCTCCTAGAGATGGTACCGAGGAAGGTGAGGTCTGGGCGGGGCTTGCGGCCTGAACTTTTTGGCTTTTCCTTTTCTCTTTCTTTTTGTAAGCTTCCGGGAAATTTGGTAGGCTGGGGAGCCCAGAGTACCTTGTAAAAGATTTTGGAAGTTTGAATGAAACTTAGTCTTTTTCTTCTGCGTGACAATGCTTTTCCTGCGTGAGTACATGGGCTTGTCAGTTCTGACCTCGATCAAGCGTTAGGCCGCAGGTCGACGGCCCGTGTTTCAGATAACGATCGCCCTTCGAGTGCTTGTCGGTTAACCGCTATGAAAGAAGGTCGGTGTCCTCCAGCCCCCGGAGTCGAGGTGGTGATCGTTTATTTGAACAGTTTGGAGGAACTTTTATTGCAAGAAGGTTGGTGCTCTCCAAAGAATTGGCTGAGCGTTGTTGCTGCTTGGGGCCTCTTGGTTAGGGCTTTGATCCTTAGCACGTGTTGGGCCGTAAGAGGCCTGCTAAAGGTGGACCAAGCAAGATTGTTGCATGGTTGCCTCTTGGTGAGGGCTTAGATCCCTAGTGTCGTGGGGGAGTGAACTACTAGCCAGGGATAGCCGAGCAGGGTAGCCGTTCGGCTACCTCTTGGTGCAGGCTTCGATCCTTAGCATGGGAGGGGCCGTAAGAGGCCTGCTAAGGATGGGCCGAGCAGGGTTGCTGCCTGATATCTCTTGGCGAGGGCTTAGATCCCTGGCGTCGTGGAGCAGTGCCTCTTGGTGAGGGCTTCGATCCCCGGTGTTGCGGATTAGTGAACTACCAGCCGGGGATAGCCGAGCAGGGTAGCCGCTCGGACCGCCTCTTAGTGAGGGCTTCGATCTCTGGTGTTGTGGGGTAGGGAACTACCGGCCAGGGATAACCGAGCAAGGGCGAGCCCGGTTGCCTCTTGGTGAGGGCTTCGATCCTTAGCGTGGAAGAGGCCGTATAAGAGGCCTGCTAAGGATGGGCCAAGCAGGGTTGCTGCTCGGTGCCTCCTGACGAGGGCTTGGAACCTTAAAGACGGGCCGAGCAGGGTTGCTGCCCGGTGCCTCTTGGCGAGGACTTTGATTCTTATCACGGGAAGGGCCGTAGGAGGCCTGCTAAGGATGGGCCGAGCAGGGTTGCTGCCCGGTGCCTCTTGGCGAGGTTTAGATCCTTAAGGACGGGCCGAGCAGGGTTGCTGCACGGTGCCTCTTAGCGAGGGCTTTGATCCTTAGCACGGAAGGGGCCATAAGTGGCCTGCTAAGGACGAGCCGAGCAGGGTTGCTGCCCAGTGCCTTAGGGTTGCTGCCAGTGCCTTTTGGCGAGGGCTTCAATCCCTGGCATTGCGGGGTAGGGAACTACCAGCCAGGGATAACCGAGCAAGGGCGAGCCTGGTTGCCTCTTGGTGAGAGCTTCGATCCTTAGCGCGGGAGGGGTCGCGAGAGGCCTGCTAAGGACGGGCCGAGCATGATTGTTGCCCGGTGCCTCTTGGCGAGGGCTTCGATCCCGAGCGTCATAGGGCAGTGAACTACCAGTCAGGGATAGCCGAGCAGGGTAGCTGCTTGGCCGTCTCTTGGTGAGGGCTTCGATCCCTAGCGTCGTGGGAGGTGAACTATCAGCCAGGGATAATCAAGCAAAGTAGCTGCCCGGCCGCCTCTTGGTAAGGGCTTCGATCCCTGGCGTTGCGGGGTAGCGAACTACCAGCCAGGGATAGCCGAGCAGGGCATCTGCTCGTCTGCCTCTTGATGAGGGCTTCGATCCTTAGCGCGGGAGGGGCCGTGAGAGGCCTGCTAAGGATGGACCAAGTAGGGTTGTTGCCTGGTCACGCAAGGATTTGCCCGACCCTCCTGACGTGTGAGCATCGGGAAGGGTAATAGTCACGGACGACACGTGTCAGGAACGTATGGGGGAAGGCAGAACGTTTCGGAAAGCCGCTTCAGTTTCACCATGTGGCGGCGTGGCATTGGAGTAGTTGCTGCGATTCCCAAGATTCGCACTGGTACGTGCGAGAATCCGGGTCTTTGAAGATTCTGTTTGAAGTTATAAGCAGGGAAGGAGATGGCAGCTCCTTCGGCACCGCTTACTTTCGAGATGACTGGGCGTGTGTATTTGATCGAAAAGATCATCACCCTTGCTGATGTCTCCTTGTACGACCAATCTCTGGCCGAGGAGGGGTACCGGGGAGTGGTTCAGCGTCTCGAGGATCATTTCGGACGGCTTCTCCCTCGGCGGTCGTCCCTGCTTCAGATGTTGATGTACGCGATCTGGAGGAGGTCCCCGGGGATGGACAATCCC